>OZ020615.1:16638342-16655842 GCA_963971575.1 Liopterus haemorrhoidalis | reverse complement strand
AAAATCATGTCTTATTATTCATAAAATACCTTTTTTATTAATATCAGAAGTGTGATTGGCCTATCACCCACAAGAAAATTAAAATAGAAGACTATAAGTACAATATTAAAAATATTTTTTTTAATGCAACAATACATTGGTGTAAAGAAATTGTCGTATAATATTGCAAAGGCTAATGTAAAGGTTTAAGTTAAAGGTGATGATTGAGAATCATCTAAAGATAGTATGAACTATGAGCTAGATAATAAATTGGTAAATTTCAAGTTATTTTGTCAAAAATTATTTCAAGTGGTTTCTATGGAAATGACACTTATTGGAATAAATATGAAATGTGACATTTGTTTGAAAAATGCAGAATCTTAACAAAGATCCCTAAAAATTGTCAGGATGAACGAGTGTTGCTTTGTTATTAACAAACACAATTTACGAAGGTAACTTGTTAGATTGATGATGACTAAAATGGTAAGAGGAATTTTATTGTTTTGGTTAAATCATATGGCACGTGTTAGCCATAATGTGTAAAATTATATTTGAGATTTTGTTTTTGATATTTGTGATTTAATATCTTGAGTTATGATATTTGAGATTTGATAATTAAGATCTGAGTTTCGAGATTTGAGTTTTAAAGTTGAACGTTTATTGGAAAAGGCAAATGACAGATCACTGGGATCGGAATGGCAAAATAAACTGAGAAATATAATAGATAATGAGTTGAGAATTGAAAGCTTGTCGAGTACCGCAAGACATGCCGCTGCCAGTGGCATCAGTCCGGTAATAGCTCTGTAACCATGGTGGCAGATGGTGAGCTATGGCGACGGGCTGATGATGATGATAAAGCACTGTGTGTGCAGAAACGAATAGACGCTCTCTGAGCTGAGCACTGTGTGTGCAGAAATGAATAAACGGCCTCTGAGCTTGTTGTACTGTAGACAATCTGTAATGAAGGAAACTAATAGATAGTTACTGAGTATCTGAGCTTGTTGATCTAGTCACTGAGTTCGTGATAGAGAAATGAAATGATAACAAAAGTCTCTAAACTTTCAGATCACGATTTATACTCTGCTATTGGAAGGTTTTGTTGTAAGCAAATATTTATTTTAACTAATTGATATTGGTGCATGGTTGATTTTGTGAAAGATCAATTCTGCGCCCAATTTTGCTCTATTTACAGATTATGAATTAGGTGAAGACTTTCAAGATGCAGTAGAAGATGAATGGTGGACCAGCTCAAGAATGGAGTTCCTGGTAAGCAGGATGCTGATACTGGTATGCAAGATGCAGGATGCTGTTGTTGGTATGGAGCAGACCATTGGTGGTATGCAGATTGCTGTTGCTGATAACAACAATGCTGTTAATGGTGTGAAGAATACAGTTGCGTCCCGAGAACGTTCCGCATGTCAGTCTGGCCGTGTTAGCGAAAATATAATTATGCAACATTTACACTTATTAACGATCGTAGGGTGCTATATCGTTGCTAAGGCATATTGTTTTATGTAAATAGAAGAGTATAAAATATATCATATGATGTGTGAGACGTATTAGTTGATCAATAAAATCATGTCTTATTATTCATAAAATACCTTTTTTATTAATATATATATATATATAGTGGCCCGACTTCCTCCAGATTTCCCGGTACACATTTTAATCCCAGTCCAACCCTGTCTAAACATCTCTCAAAGAAAATGTCTGCGTCTTTATAAAACGTAGGCCTTGTCCGTTTCATTTAATTTGTTTAAAAGATCTTTGACTGTATTACCAAAATATTTGTCATTTTTTTCTATTTGTTATTTTTCGGCGGATTTCAAGCATAACATCGTGCAATTCTATGCATTCCGGGAGAGTAATATTTATTTTAAATTCCTTCCGGGAGCCGGGAGATTTTAATTTTCAGAGCTCAATTCCGGGAGAGGTGGGAACCCTACTTACAAAGCGAATGAGCTGATCACTATGCTAATGCAACCGCAAACCTAAACTGATAGACAACGAATGAATTTTTTTTTTTTTTTATTTATTGAATTGGCGGCACAACAGGACAGTGTCCCAATAATAGTGCAACACTGATATACAAAAAAGAAAAATTTACAGTGTACATGTAAAATATTAATTCATTTATACAAAAACAAAAATAATATAGAATAGACAAAAAATAATAATAATAATAATAACAATTAAATTACGCAAAATACAATTTTATACAAAATTTACTGTAAATGACAGTTTTAAAGACAATTTTTTATGACCCTTTTAAAAGTAAGAATATTTGAATTGAAAATATCTGGAAAAGATTCTAATGCGGAATATTTATTGAACATTAAACATAATCTGTTAACAGGTGAATTATACGCCGAATTAGTGCGGTTACGTGGTAAGGAAAAGAGATCATTAGTTCTAGTATTATAGGATGGTACGTGAAACATTAGAATGTTTAAGATTTCTGGGCAATCAACTACATTATTAACAATTTTAAACAGAAATGATAAATCTAGAAATAATCGTCTTTTCTCAAGAGACATTATATTAATCTTTGAAGTAGGAAATTTCCGACTGTAATATTTAACAAATCTATCCTGAATATTCTCAATACGTTTTATATAGGTAATATAGTTAGGACACCAACAAATCGTAGAAAACGCAAGATGACTTCTCACTAGAGTGAAATATAATGATAGTATAGTCTTTCATTTCACAAAAGGTTTACTAACTCTTAATAAAAATCCTAACATTCTGTATGATTTTTGTATTATTGTATTGATATGAACATCAAATATCAATTTAGAATCTAAAATAACCCAGAGATCTCTAATTTACTAAACATTAGATAATGGACTGCCATTAATTACATACTCATAATTCAGCACGTTTCTGTTCCTTGTGAAACATATCTTATGACATTTATTTATTTTTAATTTCAATCTATTCATTTTTGAATATTCAACAAATCTATCAATATCTTCTTGGATATTTTTGCAGTCATTAAAATTTTCTACTTTTCCAAAAATTTTCAAATCGTCAGCATACATGATAAATCTAGAGTTTAGGAAACATTGAGATATGTCATTAATAAAGATATTAAAAAGTAAAGGACCCAAGTGAGATCCTTGTGGCACACCTGATGTAATTTTTATATATTCTGAGGAAAACCCATTTACTACCATAGATTGTTCCCTGTCAGCCAGATACGAATTAAACCATTTCAGAAGACTGCCATGTACACCGATACTAGAAAGTTTTGACAATAATAAGTTATGATCAATAGTATCAAATGCTTTACTAAAGTCAGTGTAAATTGAGTCAACCTGTATCCTTTTATCCATTGACTTTAGAATAAAATCAACATATAAAACTAAATTCGTATCAACGGACCTTATTATCTTACGGAAAAAATCCATGTTGCTCAGTATTAATGACATTTTTAACGTAATTAAATAATACATTATAAATTATTTGCTCAAAATTTTTTTCGAAAATACATAACTTGGAAACCGGCCTGTAATTCTCCACGGCATTTCTACTACCACTTTTAAATATTCGCACAACCAGAGCACGTTTCCAAATTGCTGGAAAGGTAGATTCACTAAGCGATTTATTAAATATTAGCGAGAGAGGAAAACTCAAAGAATGGACACAGTTGATAATAAAAATGCCTGGAATATCATAAGGTCCAGCTTCTTTCATCGGATCAATTTTTTTAATACAATCCGATATTTGACATTCACTTATTTGAAATTTGTTTAAATCATTGTGCGACAAACTAGCAAGATTAAAAACATCAATATTTTGATCAGAAGGTAACGTATATACAGATTTAAAATACTCAGAAAAATATTCACAAATTTCTTCGCCATTTTGAGAATTGGAATTACCATATATAATATTATTAGGAATACTAGATACTTTTTTAATGTCAGCCATGTAGGACCAGAATTTTTTTGAATTACGCGCAATATCACCTTCTATCTTATCTAGGTAAATCTTAAAACATTTTTTAGTAAGTATTTTAACACGATTCCGAAATATTGCAAAATCATTATAATAAGTTTGGTTCTTAAATGGCTTATATTTTAAGTGTGATTTATGCTTTTCAATAATTAATTTAATTAAATCTTTAGAGTACCATGAGGGATATGACGATCTTTTCGTAACATTTCTCTGAGGGACAAATCTATTTATAACTTGATCAAGATTACTGTAAAATTTATTTACAGATTCATTTGTATCTAAATATTTAAACTGATTATCCCAGTCAATATTAAGAAATGCATCATTAATTTTAGCATAGTCTGCGTTTCTATATAAAAACATTTTTCTCGACACTGAATTTAAACATTTTTGATTAATATTAAATAGATAAATGTCCAGTGGCGGGTGATGCAGGGCTATTTTACTTAACGGATTTGTGCACTCAATAACACTTACCTGCTCGGTATTACTCAAGATCAAATCCAAAATTCTTGCATTATGGTTTAGAATAGTATTGAATTGAGAAAAATTACAATACGAAATGCAATCTACAAAATCATTAGAAGTTGAATCGTAAGTGTTATCGGTCACAAATTCATCTTTTTGAAAAAACCATTTTAAATGAGGAAGGTTGAAATCTCCACAAATCAAAAACTTGTCATCAGGAGCCAGATCACGTAAAACATACAAATTATTTAAAAATGCATTGGATGCAGTTTTATTGCCTGGAGGCAAATACACACAACATACATTTAGTTTATAATTTTCGTTTGATCTTAGATTCACAGAGATTCAAACATCTTCTGCGCTACTAGACCAGTCTGGTTTTTCAATAAATGACAGATTATTTTTCACTCCAATTAACACACCACCACCATCACCTTTTAGTGAACTATCGGCATTTCTATCACGCCGCACTACACTATATTTATCGCACAAAACTTCACGGTCGTAGACTGAAGAGTTAAGATTAGTTTCCGTTAAACAAATAATGTCATATTCACAAGATGAAGAATGAGTATTAATTATACTAGTTTTTTTTCTCAAACCCCTAACGTTCTGATAATAAACTAATAGTGTCATAATGGAATAAACAATTATAATATAAGTATACAAAATAATTATTCAAACTTACTAATGTCACCTAAACATTGAATGGGACGAATTCGGGACCCATCATCTTTCCTAGCATAAATTTTACCATTTTTCGCCCAAATGTATTTGTAGGCCTTTGGCCGCAGAGTTTCACGAGCTTGTTTAAAAATTAATGCATTATGTTGGCTAAGATGTTCGTTAATATACAATGTTAGGTCCTGGTCGAATCCTGGAATCGTTATTCCCCGAGATGCTGAATTCCTTCTTCTCTTATAAGCGCTTAGCAGTTCTTCTTTCAAGCGTCTTGAGGTGAATCTAACCACTATATTACGTGGTTTCTTATCAGTATTAGTCAGAGCGTGGAGCCTGTGAGCTGCATCAATATCCCCATCCTTTAACTTCACTCCTAAACTGGTACTAATATCTGTGGTAATTTGAAAAATGTTTTCACTCCGATTTTCTGGACAATTGGCAATGATTAAATTATTTAATTTAGAATGCTGCTCCAAATCATTAACCTTGTCATTTAATTGATCGACTTGTTTCTTTAAACTAGCATTCTCATGTTTTAAATCTTCTAATAATTTTAATTTCTCATTACAAGATTTCATACTTTTCTCGAAATCGTTGATTTTATTAATACAAAATTCAACAGATCTGATGACCATGTCAAATTTGTTATTAATTTCTTCCATAAATTCAGATTTAAATGAATTAATCATTGTTTGCATTTGGAAAACTGAGCAATAGTCGCCTTTCCTTAAATAATTTTCCGAGTCATGAATTGATGAATTTCCGTTTTGAAGATTTTTAGATCTTCAGCATTAATGCCTACACAATCAGAATGAAAAGAAGACGAACATTTCCCGCAAATAATTCCTGGGTACTTTCTGTTGATGAGCCTGGCACATTTTTTACAAGATACGCCCATGGTGTTACGTAAAGAACTTGTTCAAATAGGAAACACACTGCACTATACTTGTAGAAAACAAAAATATGGTAGAGTTCACTGATGGCCACCAAAATTATTAAATATTCTTAAATAATGTCGTTAAAAATGTTCACTAAAATTACATAGCAATATCTGGACTAGTTATAACTTTTTAGATTTTAAAAATTTTCATATAAATAATATTTTTACACTGACTAAGAGTATCAATAGGTAAACATGTACACACACTTCGACTGCAAGAACTGTACTGAAGGTAATGAAGAAGTAGTAATGAAGACATTGTAGGATTGGGATTTGGAAATTAGAAATTAAAATTAAATAACTTATTAATAAAAAGTATTATTAATATTATTTATTATCCCTAAGCTTGATATTAACGATTTCTCTCAATGCCTTCGCATTTTCGTCAATAACTTCACCATAACTTGGCAGTGTAGCCTTCATCTTATGATACCACTTGTGAACATTTTCGTAGTTCTTAACTGGAAAATCAAAGACATGTACAGCCGTTGCGATGGTAGACACTATAGCAATGTCAGCCATGGTTAGAGTATTTCCAGCGCAGTATTCGTCATTTTCAAGGAATGTATTCAACACTTTGAACGCTTCTTCTATCTTTGGCATGTAAGTTTCATCAAAGGATTTTGCTCCAAAGTAAACGCAGCGCTGAAACATATTTTTAGTTATGGTATGATAGTTATTATTTAGAGAGATAATGAAATATGTTAACAGGGTTTGTTAAATTGTGGTATTTTAATAATTTGTACAAGGTTTCTCAACTGTGATAAATCAAACTTAATATTGTGAAAAAACTAATAGTTCATTCATATTAGACAAAGTCAATAAAACAATAGTTTTCAGCTATATGCTGAAACTGATAGAATTTGTATCCTCAAATACTGGGTAGGGTAGGTCAGTACACAAAGTGCCATTTAACCTATATTTGTGCATATCTACGAGAGTATTAGGATTAAGTTAATTTTTTTTGGACTCACGATTAGTTCCATTCAATTGCTACAAACACTACAACTATCAGAGCATACACTCATTCAAGTTGTGTGATATGCACGTTATAAATGGTCAAGTTGTTTGTCTCTTTTTGCCCCACTAGCGGTGTTAAAAGTTCCTGCTACGGGGTAAGTTGGGCCAAGAATAGTAAAATTAATTTTTCTAAGGAATAGAAACAAATAATTGCATCAAAATTAGTTTGATAATCAGAATTTGTATTAAGGCTGCGTATGACCCCCAGAGGTTAGTAATTTCTTATACAAAACTAACCATCTGAAATAAAACTAGTATCAATATATACATCAAATTTTGCACTGAATTTTTATCTATCTAATAGGATATTTTTAATTGTAGTAACATTTATTGTAAAAATATTATCGCTCAATAACTTACTAATTGACATCAGCAACATTGTTCTGTAATTTTTTAAATCTATTTATGGGTTTCAAATAACTTTTATATTTATATAGTTTTGTGTAGAAATGTTCAAATAATACTTCAACATTTTTTTCGACTTGATTACTTATAGTTTAGAACCTTCGTCGAAAAATATTATACTTAATGATAATGGAATGCCACTTGGTACACGTATTCTTTACAAAAATTAAATCATTTTTACCCGTTACACCTATTTTGAGAACCGCGGCAGATTCAAGATGGCGGCAAATATAGACTACCAAGTACAATAACTATAAGTTGTTTTCACAATAGAACATAATAGCTAAAACCCTTTTTGTAGAATGAAGCTTTAGCTACAATTTGCCGCATCGTACGCAAATATGCGTCGATTGGTTTACAAGATGGCGTCTATAATGCAATTTGCTTATTTACAACTACCTAACAGTTTTTTCTACAATTAAAAATATCCTATTAGATAGATAAAAATTGGCTGCAAATTTTGATATATAGATTGTTGTTAATTTTATTTCCGATTATTAGTTTTGTATAAGAAACTACAGGGAACTACAGGGTTGTGCGCCGCCTTAACTTTTTTAATTAAATTAATAAATAAATTAACAATCAATACACTTGAAACGAGAGTTTAGCACAAAAAAGAAACTTATTATTAATTAATATCTTTAAATTGCACATGACTTATCTCTTATAATTACATAACTTAGTAAAATAATCAGTCTTCTTCGGAATTACAATTATTACAAACATAGTAAAGAGCTGTGGAATTGTTGGAACATTTTCGTGAGCCCAACCCTTACAGGCGGTGCACTAAATCCAGCTCTCTCCTGGAACGCTCTCATAGTATGATTCACAGCAGATTAAACAGAAGTATTCTTCTTCAGAACTCAAATTATCATGTTCGGACTGTTGTAAAAACTTTCTTTTAACTTTTCTTTTTTCGATATTTATTTTTTTATCACTTTCTGACGGACTTTTGGTTTTTCTAAAAGTAAGGCGTTTTTTTCAGGAGTATCAGTCAAAATGGCAGCCTTACGACGTTTTCTAGTTGTAATTTTTGACTTCCAGCTTTGAGAAAAGGTCTAACAGATTCGGGGGAGAAATCTTTTGTCGGTGTTGCTAACTTAAAAGAAGTGGATGGTTGCGGCTCAAAAGATGTGGAAGACTGCGAATCAAGGGCTGTGGAAGGTTGAAGATTGAAAGACGTGGAGGGATGCAGTTCAAAAAAAGTACATGTCTGAGACTCTACAGTGATGCAGTAAGGGCGCGGGCGGAGGGGGCGATGGCCCCTAGCGCACTAAGGAAAAGGGCGCATTGACATTGCGAAGGTGAGGACCTTTTTTTTGCTCAACACTTGGATATTGAGAGGTGAAGACCTCTTTTTTGCTCGTCACTTGGATTTTGGGAGGTGAGAACCTTATTTTTGCAAGAGGGCGCCAGAACACGGTTTTGCCCCTAGCGCAAGTTTTCCTTTCTGCGGCTCTGGACTGCGATCTGACATCGTTTAGTGAAGGTTCTGATGTATTTAGAGACAAATTTTCTTTGTTCAGTGCAGCTACTTGATCTACAGACAATTGAGAATTGTCCTGGTTTTGGCGATCCGTAACGAAACTTAGGGCCGAATTCAGAAACGTTCCTAATCCTCACCTCATCCTCACCTCAAACTCAATTGGCAATGAGTCACTCATTTGGAATTCAGAAACAAAAGTTGGAAATTAGTAACTCATTGCCCACTCACTTATCTGTCAAATTTGAGTGAAAAGTCAAATTTGAGTGAGAAGTCAAATTTGAGTGAAAAGTCAAATTTGAGTAAACATAAAAATATATTTATAGCAATATGGATAACGATTTTTGGGATTTTTTGGAGTATGTGGAGGATGAAAACGTTTATTTAAATGTGCCTAGGTAAATATGAAACGAAAAAAGAAAAAATAACTTACTTTTTAATATAAAATAATTGTTTTTATCAGGCGGTATTTACGGGATGTTCAAAATCCTCTTAAAAATTTCACTGATTGCGAACTTATAAAGAGATTTCGTTTCTCAAGAAACACGATAACACATATAATACTTCCTATGGTATATCCAGAATATGGGGTACTACAGAAGCGTTGTTTGCCTATTTCTCCAATTGTGAAACTATGTGTTGTTTTACAATTTTATGCATCAGGAAGTTACCAGGTACATTTTTATTAGATAAGCAAGTTATTCTGTTAAACTCATTATTATATATCTTTATATTAGAGAATACATAGTGACTTACATTTAGTAAGTTAATCCTAGAGCTGCAGAATAATAAAAGATGTTTCCGAAAATATTGCTGCAAACCTGGGAACATATATTAGATTTCCCGATACTAATGATGATATCGAAAAAAATCGTTATGGATTTTTTAAAATCGCTAGTTTTCCTGGAGTCACCGGTTGTGTTGATGGTACTCATATCGAAATAAAAAATCCTGGAGGCAGGAATGCAGAACTATTTCGAAATAGAAAAGGCTGGATGTCATTAAATGTGCAAGTAGTAGCAGGTTCAAACAGTGAAATCTTGGACATTGTTATTCGCTGGCCAGGATCTGCCCATGATAGCAGGATATTTAACAGTAGTTCTGTTAGAATGAAAATTGAAGAAAATCGCTCGTCAGGAATTATTCTCGGAGATAGTGCATATAAACAGACAAGTTACTTATATACTCCAGTTTCAAATCCTACTACAAGAGAAGAAACTCGATACAACTATTCCCATAGTAGAACAAGAAAGGTGGTAGAACGAACTTTTGGAATATGGAAGTCAAGATTTAGATGTCTCGTCAATCCACTTTTATATAGTTTAAGAAATGTCACTAGAATTATTGCTGCGACTGCCGTCTTACATAGTGTGGCTATCAAGGAAAATGAAGTACTTGATGAAATTGAAGTTGATCAAGGGATTGTTGCTCATATTCATTTACCGGCTGGACAACAATTCAGAGAAAATGCTATAAAAGCAGCTTTTATTCAACGCCATTTTACTAATTAATAAAAATTAAGTACAGCGATCGCCAAGTATGTAGATTTACGGCAGCCGTGTCAATTATATAAACATGAATAATAATACTATATGTTTATTTATAAAATAATATAATAAATAATAAATACATTATAAATTTAGTTGCTTTTCTAAAATTTTTTTTTTAAATTTCTGGTTTTAATTGTTCTTCAGCTATTTTTTTTTTTTTTTTTTCTTATTGCCTGATCTTCCACTCGCAGCTGTTGCTCATAAATTTTCTGTTGATATTCTTCGAGACGAAGAGCATGAATTTCTTCATCTTGAGAGATATTTTTCTCAGAGCACTTCAATCGAATTTCTAGTTCTTTTTCTATTGCAGTACCTCTTGGGCATTTCTTCGATTTTTGTCTAAATTCTTAATATTTTTAATTAGGTAATTACACTATTTTAAAAATTAATCATTTTAAAGATTACCTGTCCCGGGAGTAGGGTCGTCATTTGCTGGCGTGGTTGTGGTCTGTATGGACTGGGCAGCATCAGTAGTACAGTCTACAAGATTAACATCCTGCGACAAAGTTATCTGGTCACTGTCTACTATGTCTGTTATTTCAATATCCACAGTATTTAAAATATCATCCATGACCACATCTTCGATGACGGTATGGTTGTATTTTCCACCTCCCGTCGCCATTCTTTCTCTTTTTTCTTCTGCGAGTTCCGTCTTTCTTCTAGTTTTCATATTGTCCCAGGTTTTTCGAAGTTGGTCTACAGTACGCTATTAAATAAAATGCAGAATAAAAACTATTTTTTTTAAACTCACGTTACTGTACTTACATTCGAATTTTCCGACATACAATTGAACTCGTTAGTCAAGAGTATCCATTGTTTCTTTTTCTGTAATAAGCGCACACAGTCCGTTTTTTTACTTTCAATCACATTGCGGTGCTTATCTACAAGCAGTTTTAGGCCGGTTTTCTCATCACCAGTCATAAATTTTCTATTTGCCATTTTAAAAATAACAATATATATAAAATAATACTTTATTTTTACGTATTCTGTTTCTAACAATATACTGCTGTCAAAATATTATTTGTCACTACCAAACCGTTTCCATAGCTATTACTTATTATTTTGTTTTGACGTCATTAAAATGGTGACGTTTTCCCTCAACCGTCCCTCAGGTTAGTGACTCATTTACAATTGTTTATGAATAACAAAAGTGAGTGAGGGAACGACTCAACCTAAAATGAGTGTGAGATGAGGTGAGGCTTAGGTGAGGATGAAGTGAGGATGAGGTGAGAATTAGGAACGTTTCTGAATTCGGCCCTTAGTGCAAAATCAGAATCCACAAAATTATTTTTATTAAATGGTAAATTTCCCGTTTTCTCTAATCCACTCATTATATTAACTAGAGTCAAGGATAGTGATAAAGATGTGCGAACTATTCCTGGAATGTCATAGATAGTCATCGTTTTCCCCGCATTGTTTCGCATCCATGCATCTTGAGCCGATCTCAGGTATTTTTTGAATGGTCCATAAATCTAATGGCTGCGGCTTATGGGGAACAACGGTTAGAGAGACAATGGTTAGAGAAACCAGGCTTAAAACCTGGTTTATAATAACTCCTGAAATTTTATTTTACAATTAAAAATGGGTAAGCGAGGAGAATTAAGCACTGCCAAAAGAAAAGAATTCTCGTTTATCACGATGAAGGTTATTCTCAAGTCCAAATTGCAAAAAAAATTAAAATTTCAAGATGTTGTGTGCAAAGGACATTGCAACGATACGAAGAAAATGGTGCCCATGCAAGTAAAAAACGCTCTGGGAGACCTAGAAAAACTAGTAAATTACAGGATAGGGAAATAAAAAAGATTTACCTATCAAATTGAAGGGCACCGCCGAAAAAATCAGATCTGTGTATAATCAGTTCAATGATGTTAAGATTAGCATTTTCGCTGTCAAAGATCGATTGAAGCAATTCGGCTTACATGGGCGTGTAGCCGCTCGTAAACCCTTATTAAGACCAGTTAATGAGACAAAAAGGTTAAACTGGGCTATAAAAAATAAAAATTGGTCAATCGAACAATGGAAGAACGTAATTTGGACAGATGAGTCAAAATTTGAACTTTTCGGTTCAAAACGCCGTGTTTTCGTTCGAAGATATGCGAGAGAAAGGTATTCTGAAGAATGTTTGGTACCAACAGTAAAACATGGGGGTGGATCTGTCACTGTTTGGGGATGTTTTGGTGGAGAAAACGTTGGAATTTTATATAGAATCGAGCGAATAATGACAAAAGAAATTTATAAAGACATTTTAGAGCATCAAGTACTACCATCTGGTGAGAGATTATTTTCCAATCAGTATGTTTTTATGCATGATAATGATTCAAAACATACCAGCAAAATCTGTAAAAATTATTTAAAAGAACTTGAAAGTCTTTAAGTTCTAAAAATAATGGAATGGCCACCACAGTCACCAGATCCTAACCCGATCGAGTTACTATGGGAAGAACTTGACAGAAATGTACGAAAACAGCAGCAGTCTTCTATAGAAAACCTTTGGCACATGTTGCAAGTAAAATGGAATGCAATACAACCCGAAAAACTGCGTAGATTAATTAATCGTATGCCGAAGATCTGTGCAGCCGTAATAAAGAATCGAGGAGGTTATTTTGATGAAGCAAAAGTTTAAGCAAAATGTATTTTTAATTTGAAATTGTTGATAAAAAATGTTTAATTCATGTAACCATAATAGTTAAATTTGAGTACACATTAAAGTACAAATTTGACTTGAAAATGTTTATTTATTTAGCTATTTCTAAAAATTCAGTACCTGCCTCAAACTTTCTGTCGGTAGTGTACATGAAAAATGCGAAGACTATCTTGTATGCAGATGGTACTACATTTTTAAATGAAAGTCTTAACTATAAACAGTTAGTGGATTGTAATAGATTTATGACTGAATGTAGTACTGAATGGTTTAGAGCTAATAAGCTGGCGATAAATTAAAATAAAATGCAAAATCTGCTCTTCTCACTCAGGATTTCATGTGACGATATTAATAACCCGGTAAAGTTCTTAAGAGTTACAATAGGCGCAAACCTCAGCTGGGAGAAACATGTAGAGGTGACAGCCACAAGTTTAAGCAAGGCAATTTTTTGAATCAGAATCCTTAATCTGAAAGTCACTCAAGATGTTCTTCTATGTGCTTATTACTCGTTACTCCAGTCACACGTTACGTACGCATTATTGGTGGGGGGCCATTCATCACATGCGACCGGAATTTTTGGATTGCAGCGTCGTATTGTTAGGATTATCAGTGGTTTAGCCTACATAGAGGATTGCAAGAGTGCTTTAATTGCTTTGGGTATTCTGACTTTTCATATAATATATATATATATAACTTCGAGTTGACTACGTGGTGATTTTATTTTATCTGATTGACTGGTAAGTTGTCTCTATTTTGAAACACTTATTATTAAACACCCACTGGTTCATAAATCAATTTTCTTAATGTTACACTTTGAAAATCATAACTTATTACAAATATTTTATAATCATGTTTTCATGTAATGAAATTTTATTTCATAGATTTTTTATTTTAATTGTAGACTGAAGATTTGCATACTACCCATGCACGAAACGTTTCATATTTTATAAATTGACAAGAACTATTTTAATAAACTGACGAATAAAAGAGAACCTGCGTTTTATTTCATATAATACTCGTCAAGAACCAAATATCCAAATATATATATATATATATATATATATATATATATATATTATTGTTTGACTCACGTGCATTATAACTCAATGGACACCCATCTTCAAAAGGATGTTCATAATTATAACACAAGGGGCAAAGACTTAATACGACTTAATTATATAAGACTATCCACAACAAGGTATTCATTAAACTATTTTGCTATTACATTTTATAATGTACTACCACGTGAGATTAAGAGGTTATCAAATAATAACTTTGCCTCAAAGATAAAAGATTATTTGAAGAACAAAGCATATGATAATTTTGATGAATACCTATTGGGTGATTTCAGTGCAATGAAAGAGTAGTCATGAGCTTTCTTCTCTATCATTATTTCTTGACAAATAATTTTTATATATATATATATATTTTTTTTTATGTATTTTTCATTTTTAATGTAATTAACCATGTATACTTACGACGAGTGTAAAATATTGTAAGTTATTGTTAACATGAATAAATATTATTATTATTATTAAAGAAGAGGGGGGTTGTAGTCTTCACGAGAAGGTCGAGAAAGCTTTATTATTATTATTATTATTATTATTATTATTATTATTATTATTATTATTGGGTTTGTCCAGTCTTGACAAGCGTCCACTAATCTCAAACTTCAGCAACCTTTTGAGCCGCGTCATACTAGAGACTAGTGGAATCGTGTGTATTACACACGACTTCATCTCAAACCCTGGCGATATGCAGCCGCGGAAATTACGCTAGATCCAGTGCCCGCACAATGCGGAGTGACCCGAGCAGCACAGCTTTCTGCATCCTGCAAATCAAAGAGTTGGCAGAAGATCTGCCGACGGGAATGGACACGATTTCCCTTCGATAGGAGGCTTTCATACCACCCAAAACACCAACTATCAGGACTACAAGCTTAACTTTATACCCGGGATACAGCTTTCTAAGCTCGGACAGAGGTCCATATACTTGGACCTCTTTTTCCTCCTCCTTGAGAGAGATATTCTTCTCAGCTGGACTTGAGAATTAGATCCACAAACATCTGTTTGATCTCGATATCCAGGAGGGTTATGTCCTGCTTAGTGGCTGTCAGTAACCTCGAGGTGGGGAAGGAGTAATTCCAATAAATTCGGCACTTGGAATTTTCCACCACCAATAGGGGATAGGTATGATTTTTTTAATTTTTTTTTATTATATTCCTCATGTTGCATATAAACATAAAAAACAGCTTTGCATTTTTTTTTTAATTTGTAGGCTTAAAAAAATCATAAATGTATGTAGCGCGCGAAAACGACGTGTGACGTCATACCCGTTTTAAGTGACGCAGTACACTACTAGCCTACCCAGTGTACAGCGTACAGCCTACCCAGTGTACAGCGTGCAGCCTACACAGTCGTGAACTTATTTGTTTGCATAACTTTTATAGGTTATGTAAAGTTAGAGTGATTTTAATTAAAATAAAGTTTAATTCTATAAAAAAAAATTTATACATGTTTACCGAATTAAATTTTATATTAAAATATATAAAATATGGAAGATCCAGGCCCCAGTACTTCGAAACATAATCGAAAATATTGTTTAGTACCGATGTGCACAAATAGTTCAAATAGAAATAAAAAAAAACAATTTATATCATTACCTGATGGCGAAAAACAACAGAAAAGGCGAAATTTGTGGCTGGAAGCTATGAGGCGAAATAAAACCGATATTTCAGAAAAAAGTAAACTTTATGTTTGTATATGTTTTTTCATATATTCCATGAGCATAAATGCATCAATGTTGGGTAAATTATCACTCTGAGCCCTAACAAAATCTTTATCTGCCATTTTAATAATAAATGCGTGAATAAAATTGTTTGAAAACAAATACAAAACTCTCGAACAATACAATATACACACGTAAAGATTATGTTGTAACTGTATCAGTGACGTCAGACCCCAGTCGTTTGACGTCATACTCTGTCGTATTTACTCGGCAACCTTCGCGCCGTGGTCGGCTTATTTCAAATTTACAATATTTTAATTAAAAAATTTGGCTGTAATATTAATTAAAATGTGATTTTTGTTTTGTTAGGTGACATAACTAACACTAACATATCAAAAAAATGTAGTTTTAAGGAAATATAAATTTTATGCGTATCTCCTATTCTATGTCAGAAGGGACGTACGGAATAACCGGTATTTGGTCAATACCATAGGCATGTCTAAGATGATAGTAGAGCACGCGGAGAGCAGCATTATGTCGAGACACGTAGCTCGACGCTGCAAGAGATGGACAAGCAGACAGAATGTGCATAATCGTTTCAGGATGGTGGTGGCACAACCTACAGAGTGTGAACTCCGCTATTTGGAATATGCGGGCCCTGTACGCCAAAGTATTTATAACACCATCCTGACACGCAAACACAAAACCTTCTGTTTCCGATCTCAAACCCGCAGACTTAAAAAACGAGAACGTGAGTTCGGTGGAAAACTCTAGACTTTTAATATGTATGTCTGAAGAACACAGAGTGCATAATTTTACTCATGTGTTCTTCTGTCAACAAGTCTATCTGCCCTCGTTTCACCGAACTGGTAATTCTGTTGTACTCCTCCCGAGAGAGTTGTACTCCATCGTTTCCTCTGACGGGACTCAAGTCTGCCAGATTTAATCTCGTTGCTGCTCTTCGCGCTGCCTGGTAAAGAAACGCCCCTTTGCCATTAAATTCTTGCTCACTAACTAACTTTAATAGTGGGTCCTGACTCGACTCTCGACCCCCGTTTAGACGAGGGAGGTAAATGCGCTGCACAGAAGATCTTTCTGGTTCTTCTGTCGAGATCCTTAAGATCATCAACATTCCATTTCATTACACCGAAAGTGTAGGAAATTAATGGGACAGCAAGCATGTTTGTGGCAGCGATCTTGTTCTTGCCAGACAGACAGGATCTCCATATCTGCCTAAGTCGTGCCATATACTTGCTGCGAAGGGCCTGCTTAATAAGAGTGACATCTTGGACACCTCTCTCACTGATGCCTAAAAATGTGTAGGACCCTTCGGCATTAAGATGTTTTATAATGCTCCCATCAACCAATTGAACGTCTTCACCGTTGTCTAAACCTTTTCCTCTTTAGATATGAAAAACAGCGCATTTTTACAACCCAAATTGCATACCTATCGCGGCAGTGTACTCAGCAACAGCATCTAAGGCGGCTAAGGATGGTTTCTCTCGTTCGAGCTTCAAATCATCCATATAAAAAAGATGGGTAATTTTGTGCTTACGCCTCGACGGGGGACCCGCCATGTAGCCACTGCCGCGTCTGAGCTCGATCGATAGGAGAAGAAGTGAAATGCAAAATAGAAGCGGGCT